>JAWNPD010000378.1:0-22986 GCA_035045305.1 Drosophila maculinotata | reverse complement strand
TGGCAACCTGAGCCTCGGACGTCCATCCGAACTTCTTTTTCGTAGATAACGCATTGGCCCTAGGACTGGTGAGCTCTGAGAAGTTCTGAATAAAGCGATGGTACCATCCACATACTCCGAGAAATCCTTGCACCTGCTTAAGATTCTTAGGCGGTGGACAATTTAAGATGCATAACTTTATCGGTGTCTGTATGCATACCTTTGCTGCTGATAACATAGCCTAAATAGTTGATACTCGTCACACAGAACTGGCTTTGGCAATATTAAGCGTAAGGTTGGCTTTGCGAAATTGCTCTGCGATTCGAACTAGAGTTGCGAGATGGGAAGAAAAATCTTCGGAAACAATGCACAAGTCATCTAAGTAACCAAACACGCAGTGTCGGAGATCTGGTGGAATCACCTCGTCCATCAGACGACACATTGTAGAAGGCGCGTTGCAAAGGCGAAACGGTAAACGCAGTTGAAGGCTTGGATTCTGCACTAAGCTCAATTTGAAAGTATGCATCCTTCAAATCAAGCTTAGATATAATATTTGCTTTTGGCAAGCGAGAAAAGATGCCATCTATACTTGGTAAAAGAAAGGCGTCCTTTGCGGTAACGTTATTCAGCTTGCGGGCATCTAGACACAATCGCACTTTGTTTGGTTTCAGCACAAGGCGCATGGGAGAGCTCCAGGCACTGACAGAAGGCTCGATGACGTCCAGTTCTAACATGCGGTCTATTTCAACGTACAACAGCTTCTCTACTGCCGGGCTCACTGGTTCAAAACGTTGCTTAACGGGCTGCGCTTCTCCAACTTCAATGCGATATTGAATAAAACCTCATAAAACGTTTTTAATCTTAAGATACGCGTTCTAGATTGAGGTTCTATATGGCTTAATATACGATCCCTTACTTTTAAATAATTTTGTAGCCGTTCACCATATGGACGACAGCGAAGAGGAACGCCATTACATGGTTCAGAGTATGGCTCGCTCTCCAAAAGCTGCGATTGTTCAGCGACAGCAATTGGTGGAACTATGCTTGCGGGGGCATCCGGTTTTTGTTGGGTGCACCCGATCGACGGTTTTCCGACTGTCTTCGGAGACAAGTTTGGCTTGTGGCTTATATATGTTCAGAGCGCCACATCCATAACAAAATATGCGACGTTCGGCCAAGCAATTCTCACAAATATGACCTTGCTCATCGCAATTCCAACACTTGAGTTTTGCATGCGTCATCCGAAGAGCTGCAATCTCCCTTTCAGCTTCAACTGAATCTTCGTCTAAGGCTACACCTTGTTCTTCGAGGGCAAACACTTGACGTCGGTGAACAAATGTCTTTGGCTTAGAAACATTTTCAGCTCGACAGCTGAGCTCAACAGACAAATTTTCACTCATTTGTACCAAGCGACGTAGATGTCCAACGGAATGCACGGGCTGATACAACAACTTTTCTCTGGTTTCCAGAAGAAGATTGTTTTTTAAAATCTCTATTGCTTCTTCTTCCTCCATTTGTAGGGCTGACTTATCAAAGACGCAACGGCCTCATAAAAAGATGAAAAGGATTCACCGTGCTTCTGTTAACGGGATCTTATTTGCTCCTTGCTCATACACACTGCGTTTCTCTAGGAAATGAGCGAGCACTACCATTCAAAGATGAAACTTACCTTGTTACCGATTGTTCAATAATCTCTTGGAAATAAACATAATCAGACTCAGTACCGCGACGAGCATTACCGGCACGAGCTGGACGCCCTCTTTTTCTATCCACAACTGATCTTACCGTAGGAGCTTCTGCTTAGTTGGTGCTATGACTAGCATCAAGTGCTGATAAAAGCTGATCAAAAGAGCTAGGTTCTTGAACAGTCTTAGAAATGGAAGGATGAGCTTGATTAAGAGCTTTAGCCAGATTGCGAGTTGTAACTCTCCCCGTACTAGGAGCTGCAGGGGTGCATTTCGCTTTACTCTTGGCGAGCAATTTCCCTCTACTACTTTTGTATTTTGCAGGTTGGTTGGTTCGTTACATACGTAACAAATGGTGTGATTTTCTACACGGTAATAAATAACAGGGGTGCGTATTATCCATTTTCCAACCCTGACGGTTGTATTACTTGACGACTGTGACCTATAGGCATTTCTAATATAAGTGATCCTGGCTTAGACATTATATGGTAATATAAATAAAAAGGACAACACTCTTCTAAGACCTTGACCCTGATGTAAGCTAGTATTTTGGGCTATTATAACTACAAATAAAGGTTGCGAGTAACTGATTCCAGTCAATTCATATTCGTTGTTCGGCAAGGATACGCAAAAGCAGCATAATCACAAGTTCCAGACAACAACTAGTATGGTATCTTCCAAGAACCAGATTAAAAGCAATCAGAATCACATTTAAATCTTAGATTTTACCACTTGTCATCAGCTAGGTATAACCTATCTATCTCAGTGACAATCAGTATTTGTATCTGACCGTAGCGAAATACGCAAAAATCTGCAATTGTATAAAACAGAAGTTTCAAACTCTAGCTTACTGAAGTAATAATTCCCAAAAACCTAAGAAAATAACCGAGCAAACAGTGTATGGGTTTTAAACGTGTAATAACAGATGTTCAGCGCTATCACTATTCCTTTCATTAATAAAAGTTTCTCGGCAAGGTATTCCAACAGAATACCAGGCATCGAAGGCTTACATTAACGAACTAGTTTCTAATCTATTTCCACATGCGGAAGCTAGATTAACCAAATCTAAGCATGGTCAGCACAGGTGTTAGAAAAGAAAACACTTTAGTAAATCAATCAATAACTGTGGATGTGTGATACTAATGCAACCTGCATTAGCTTGCCCCACGATTTGGGCGCTAAAACTTATGTACTCGTCGACATTGCGAACGCGAGACGGCATACCGAAGATGGTTAGTATGTCTCTCTATCCATTGAGGGTCACAGCGGGCGGAATCCTCTAGTACCCTAGCTCTTTAGGGTGGGGTGGGTTTTTGCCATGCCTCAACATCTGCATCTAAATTTGGAGATATACTCCGCGAAAATCATATTCTAACAACAGTAACACAATTCCATAGGTCTTGAGGTACACGCAATAATTTGGAAGGCTACAGGTCTTTAGAAAGGAGCGAGGTCTATGGCATTCGACACTCGTCTTTCTACCCTAACCCAACCACGATCTTCTGTGCGACAATTTCTGGAAGATCCCTAAACACAAATTTATCCAAACTAATTATATTATCATGTCTTCCAGGAACTTAAACACTTTAGCAGTTCATAACAATTTACAACTTTTATTATTTGTTAATAATCATGAACAAACTTTGTGAACATCATGATTGATGCAGGCGTAGAATTTCGGTACAACCAGGATTCTTACCTTTTTGAAGAATTATCGATATAAACATAACTTAATATACCGGAGCACTATGAAGTTGGCTGCTAGAAATCTAGAGAATTTAACTTAACTATTTTTCTTTAATTATTTCATTTAATTATTCAATTATTTCATTTAATTATTCTTCTTCAATTATTTCATTTAATTATTGTTCTACAATTATTTCATTTAATTATTCTTATAACTTATTTACGGTGCTTCCCCCAAGGGAACTAATTTAATTATTTAAAGATCGAAGTATAAGTCTACAATCGTACGTTATTGTGCACGGGGCGTAGTGAATTATTAACAAACTATAAACCGAAACGGATAAAGGTGTGCGCAAACATCTTGCGGACCCTGCAAATCTTTCATGCCTGTTGTGAGTGCACGATCAGCTGCTTGCACTGCACAGTTTTATAAATGAATATTTGTTGTTGTTTAAGGTTACGTTGCGTTCATTAGATATAGTGCATATATAATATAATTGCAGTTATTATACCCTGATCCCATTAAAAATGGGGAAAAGGGGTATTACGGTTTTGTGCAAAAGTATGTAACAGGCATAAGGAAGCATCTCCGACCCCATAAAGTATATATATTCTTGATCAGTATCAATAGCCGAGTCGATATAGCCATGTCCGTCTGTCTGTCCGTCTGACCGTCTGTCCGTCCGTCTGTATAAACGCCTGTTTCTCAGAGACTACAAAAGCTAGAGACTCAATACAAGTTTATCATTTTTTTTCGATATCTCATTGCGTTCAAAAGTTATCGATCAATATCGATTTCAGACAAGTGTTTTTCGGGCATAGCTTGAAAGTCACATAAGCTAGAAACTTTATATTTGAGTTTAAGTTAATGTACTGCCGGTTCTAAACAAACTTATCAGTATCTCAATCCTTTCAAAAATTATCGATAAATTAAGTTTCCAAAACAGTGTTTTTAAGGTAAAGCTCAAAAGTTATAAGACGTAGAGTCACCAAATTTAGTACATATACTCTCCAATAGCATACAGAGGTTAAATGCATTTCACTTTTCGGATACCCCTACCCGATCTCCAAGAAATCGAAAAATACGTATTTTAAGAGGTATGACCTTCGGATTTTACATAGTCTCACATTTAGAAGTTATTAACGATTCAATGTAACATAGTTTGGGTCCAAAGGAAGAAGAAGAAGCAAAGCGTAGCTAGCAGCTTTTGTTTGTATATGTGTGTGTGTGTTTCTATGTATGAATGCAGATAAATAACTTCAATGAATGTAGACCTTGGATCAGGGTATATTCTAGTCGGGCACTCTCGACTAGAGCACTCTTACTTGTTTTTGTATGGATTTTATAAGCGCACAGCGCGTAGCGGAATGCGATTTAATTATGGGCGCACTTGCATCTCACAACTACCTTTCCTAGGGACGTACAGCTATAATATCATCCGTTCAAGTATTGAGGAGCCATCCGACGTGGAAGAGGCACACTTCGGGGGATCAATCAGCAAAAAGAGGCTCGATGGAGCCACATATAGGCTTTTATAGGTCAGGAAATGCCAATAAGAACGCAGAATTGAAGTTGGATGCGGTTCTTATTGGAATATGAGAGACTTTGCTTTCTGCTGAGAGGCTTGTTTGCTCTGCAACATTTTACTGTACATTACTAAATTTTGTTGTTTTTTTTCTTTTATCGCATGCAACAACTTTTGATGCAAACTGTATACGGTAAAAACGACCAACATTGTGAAACCAAAACTAATCCACGGCGACTATTACATGGTGTAGGCATTTTTATACTCTGATCCCATTAAAAATGGGAAAAAGGGTATAATGGTTTTGTTCAAAATTATGTAGCAGGCATAAGGAAGCATCTCCGACCCCATAAAGTATATATATTCTTGATGAGTATCAATAGCCGAGTCGATAAAGCCATGTCCGTCTGTCTGTCTATCCGACTGTCCGTCTGTATGAACGCGTGTTTCTCAGAGACTACAAAAGCTAGAGACTTCATATTTGAAATATAAGTTCTCGTAGTGGCGGGACGATACAAGTTTATCAATTCGATATCTCATCATGTTTAAAAGTTATCGATAAATTTCGATTCCAGACAAGTGTTTTTCGGGCATAACTTGAAAGTCATAAAAGCTAGAGACTTTCTATTTGAGTTTAAGTTACCGTACTGCCTGTTCGATCCAAACGTATCATTTCTCAATATCTCAATCCTTTCAAAAGTTATCGATAAATTAAGATTCAAGAACAGTGTTTTTAAGGTATAGCTTAAAAGTTATAAGGTGTAGAGTCACCAAATTTGGTACATATATTCTCCTATAGCATACAAAGGTAAAATACATTTAACTTTTTAGATATCCCTCTCCAATCTCACAGAAATTGAAAAATACGTAATTTTAGAGGTATGACCCTCGGATTTTACATAGTTGCACATTTATATGCCAGCTTTGTGTCCTACAAATTTCATTTTGATCAGACATTAAACAAAGAAGTTATTAACGATTCAATGTACCATAGTTTAAAGCCAAGGGAAGAAGAAGAATCAAAGCAAATGTATGACGCGCGTAGCAAGCAGCTTTTGTTTGTATATGTGTGTGTGTGTTTCTATGTATGAATGCAGATAAAAAACTTCAATAAATGTAAGACCTTGGATCAGGGTGTCTCCCAGTCGGGCATTCTCGACTAGAGCACTCTTACTTGTTTATACCCTATATATGAACGCGTGTTTCTCAGCGGCTACAAAAGCTAGAGACTTCATATTTAAAATATAAGCTGCCGTAGTGGCGGGACGATACAAGTTTATCATTTTTTTTCGATATCTTGTACCGTTCAAAAGTTATCGATAAATTTCAATTTTAGCCAAGTGTTTTTCGGGCATAACTTGAAAATCATTAAAGCTAGCACATTTATATTTGAGTTTAAGTTACTGTACTGCCGGCTCGACACAAACTTATCAATTTTTTTTCGATATCTCAATCCTTTCAAAAATTATCGATAAATTAAGATTTCAGAACAGTGTTTTTAAGGTATAGCTGAAAAGTTATAAGAGGTAGAGTCACCAAAATTGGTACATATATTCTCCTATAGCATACAGAGGTTCACATTTCACTTTTTGGATACCCCTCCCCGATCTCACAGAAATAAAAAAATACGTAATTCTCAACACAAAAAAAAAAAAAAATAAAAAAACAACCCCATCAAAAAAAAAAACAATTAACCCACCTTTTTTAAATTTATTTCAGGTTGTAATTGGTATCTTGGATCAATTGTTAGATTCGTTTGCAGCACGGAATTATATATGTACGCATGCAAAAGCGGACTTGTCGAAGTGGATGTATGTACTTATATATTGTATTTATTTATATGTGTGGTCTAGTAAGTAGGAAACATGAAGTACACAAATTAAATATCTGTGTAGGAAAAATAAAACAACAATTGTATGTATGTACATGCATAGAACCTTATATGGAGTGGCGGCTTGGATGTTAGCCGAGTGTATTTACATATGTAAGTAGTTGTGTTTTTATTGCTTATTGTAAATGTTGGTATTTGTGCTAAATGTTGTATTTGAGGTAGCCGTGGAATTATGCTCATGCATGTGGATGTACGTACATCTATAGATATGCATGTACATATGTATGTGTATGCATATTCACTGCCGCACTGTTTGTATGTGCGTGTATATGTATGTAGAAAATAGTTTATTTTAACTATATAATTTATTTTAATTCGCTTTGCAGCCTCGGAAAATATGTCAGGCTTAAATTTTTATATGAACTTTGGCCTGACACGGAACAATATGGCGGACGGCGAAAAAAATAGGTAATTAATATTTTATCACTTGCAGGAAAATTGCAAATTAATTAAATTTATAATTTTTTCTTTCTTTGGTTTAAAACCTTTTAGCACTGGACACTGAAGGGCTTGCGGATTAATTTTACACCTTTTTATGGAGAAAAAGGTGGTCGGAAGATCGGAGCAATGGCGGACGTCGTACGTTGGTATGTGTGTATATACTTTATTGGAATGTAATTACTTATCTTTGATTCTTCTCCAAATAGCTAGCTGGGGCGAGGGATGTACGTGGTATCCGGCTCGAAGGACCAAATGTTGTGGTGGAGGCGAAGAATGTGTTGGAGTATCCAAAATATATGTTCCAAATAGTATCAAAATGTAAAGTCGATGTTTTCGTAGAGTTAAAATATATGTGTATGTATTTTATTATGCGTTTTCTTTGTAATGGATGTACATGTGGTGTGGTTCAATTGTAAAACCGAAGTGAGAGACGGGTGTTAGCAGCTTGCTCATTAGGTCACGAGAAACTCTTTATAGAGCCCCGGAGTTGTAGCTGTGAGGGAAAGCTCAATATGCTGGCCATCCCCACAGTATACTTTGCGGCTTATGCGAGAAGTCTGAGGGCTGCAGGACCCGGAGAGGATCCAGCCAAATACGTTGTTTTGCGCTACCGGAAGTCCACCTTGGCTTTGAATAAAGCCAGGCCGAACTATGTATAGAAACACATCGGCTCCCAGTATAAGTGAGACAAGAACGGAAGAAGCGCTCGTCCGCCAGCAAAATGGACTTGAAATTGTCCTTAATTTCCTCGCTGACGGACCTGGAGGGGGTCGTGACGCGGAGGTCAGTGACGCGGAGGTCGGACTGCACTGGTCAATTAACGCCCGCATCTCGAATGACTTCGACCCGTTGTTTAATAGCACCGTGGCCGTGGGCAGGATGCTCACAGCCTTGAATTGAAGTAATCAGCAGAGCGATATGGCCGGAGCAGCGGATCGTCTCCTCGCTGGTGGCAAATCCGACGAGGCCGACGGAGATGGCGACCCTTCTCGTGGGAGGACGGGGCGTGACGCAGCCGCTGGTGATGGCGCCCTCCTGTTCGGACGTTGTCTCACTGGTCAGCGCTTCTTCTCCCGAATATGGAGCAGTGGGTGGTGGTCCCGTTTGCAGAGACGGCACTTGCCTCCACTCCTGCAGGAGTGCCAGGAGTGCTCGTACGCCAGACAGTGGAGCAGTACTTGTTGATAAGTACTGCCCGGAGTCGCTTTTTAGCGGTCAGGCGCAGGAACCGCTGGCACTTCCGGAGCGCATGGATACCCCTGCAGACGCGGTTCCTGCGCCTGACCGCTGGCACTTCCGGAGCGCATGGATACCCCTGCAGACGCGGCACCGGTATGACGCCGTTCCTCAGAGCTGGTTGCGCTCAGCGGATTTTGGATGTGGTGCTATGGTTACGACGAGCTAGTGATAGGATCAAAATCGCATTAGTAATGGGTGCAGTAGTACATAAAGGACAAAAACACGCTTGTTAAGGAAGAAGATTAACTACAGTGTTAACTAAGAATATGGAAGAGATTAGTGTCATTTGTCGCTAGCAGGATTAGCTTAGCTATTGGCCTTTTGATAACCCTCCTTGTCGTGACAATATCTACGACACGGACGAGGTCATCAGGCCCAGGATAGACCTTTTCGACTCTTCCAAGACGCCACTCATTGGAAGGTAGGTTATCTTCCTTGACGATAACCATATCGCCTGGCTGGAGATTCCTTGTAGGATTTTGCAATTTGTTGCGCTTGTGGAGTTCTTTTAAGTACTCCTGTTTCTAGCGTGTGCAAAACTGCTGGTTCAGGGCTTTGAGGCGCTGCCAACGATTTATGATTGACATGGCACTCTCCTTTATTTCAGTCTCGGAAATAGAAAGTAAGGGGCCCCCGTTCAAGAAATGGCCGGGACTCAATGCCAATAGGTCGGAAGGGTCTTCTGACAGTGGAGAGATTGGCCTGGAGTTGAGGCAAGCCTCGATTTTGGAGAGAAGAGTGGACAGCTCTTCGAACGTATATTTCATAGTGGCTGTGGATTTGTAGAACAGCGTCTTGAAGCTCTTCACTCCTGCTTTCCAAAGGCCATCCATATGTGGTGCACTGGGATGAATGAAACGCCATGATAGCTTCTGATGGCTATACGTGGTGGTTACGCATGTCTTCGTTGCGTCAAGAAAATCTCGAGTGAGTACCTTGTCGGCACCTACGAACGTCTTGCCATTATCAGAATGGATTTGCTGAGGACATCCTCTTCGAGAGACGAAACGGGCAAAAGCAGCGAGGAACTTTTCGGTTGTTAAGTCAGAGGTCGCTTCGAGGTGAAAAGCCCTTCTCCCAAATAATTTTTGATGTCAAAGGGACCAGCAAAATCAACGCCTGTATAGGCAAATGGCCTGGAAAATGTCGTTCGTTCTCTTGGCAAATCACCCATAAGTTGAGTTTGCAGTCGTTTTTTATGAACGATGCAAATCTTACAGGAGCTTATGAGAAATTTGACCAAGTTCTTTATTTTGGGGATCCAATATTTGGATCGGATCAGACGGACCATCAACTGGTTACCGCCTGACAGTGGGTCTGTACTGACTTCTGCGGAAGCCGGCCACTGCTCTTGTTGAAGTTGGAGCCACTCAGGTCCGTGCCACCACAACTTGCTATCAGCAAGCTCTCGAGGAGCTACACTTCGACTGGCAAGATCAGCTGGGTTGTCCTCTGAGCGCACGTGGAACCAGCTGTCAGCTGCGGTGGACTGCGTTATCGTGGTAACTCGATTTGCGACAAACGTGTTCTACTTGCATTTTGGTTTGCTTAGCCAAGCTAGCACTATTGTGGAATCGGTCTATAAAAAGGATTCGGACCTGGTGGTCGGCATTTGAGGGAAAACTGCGGCTGTGATCTCAGCTAAGAGCACAGCACGGCAGGGATACGGTTTTGACCGGAGCGACTCTCGTCTTGGCAGTAAGGAGATGGAGAGCGATATTATTATCGAGCTCGACTCGTACGTAAATCGCTGCTCTGAGAGGCGTCGCAAAACCCGTGGTACTGCAACTTAACCTTTGGGTGGAATTGAACCCATCCTAAGATCCGGATAGGTGGTGAGAAATTCAAACCACCTTTGCACAAGATCATTCGGCAATGGTTTATCCCAACCAATTTCTCGGAGCCAAATCTCTTGCATAAAGATCTTTGTATAAAGATGAATGGCGCTAGCCATCCAGCTGGATCAAACAATCTGGCAATCTGAGAGAGCACTTCACGTTTTGTGAAAGATGCCTCTAACTCGGCTGGCGACAAGAAAAATTCATCCAGATTTGCTTGCCATCGGATTCCGAGGGTCTTCACCGTACTAGCGTCTTCGATTTCTAAGAAATCGGCGGAAAGTAAGTGGGCCTTGGGGATTTCCCTTAAAACACCCTTCGTGTTCGAAGTCCACTTTCTTAAGGGAAAACCTGCGCTGTCGAGTGCCATACGCAGTTCCGTTATGGCGGAAATGGCGCGCTGTTTGGAGTGAGCTCCTGCTCCTGACATACATGGAGTCACTAACAAGAGGGTAATGATCTCGCACGTCTTAAGCAAGTTGCTGTAGAACGCGGATCGCTAGAGCTCGTAATCGCAGAGTTCCTGCTCTTTGTTACGGAACAAAATTCTTTGGAAAGGTGTATGTTTAGGATCGACAAGGGTTTGACGATACATCTTAGTAATATCACCGTTGAAGACGTAACGGAAAAATCTCCACTTTAAAATCTGAATAGTTAAATTAGATTGGAGAATAGGTCCTGGATAAAGGATGTCATTCAAGCTGTTACCATTGGAGGATGGATGGCGTAAAACACAACGCGAACCTTAGTAATGGTGCTGTCAGGTTTGAAGACAGCATGGTGCGGCAAATAGAAATTAGCGGAATTGTCATTTGTAGGGACTTGTCTCATGTGACCTAAGTCCAGGTACTCCTGAATCACGGAGTCGTACTGCTGTTTGAGAGCGGTGTTTCTGTTTAAACGCCCCTCATTTCTGAGGAATTCAGCGAGTGCGATGGACCTTGAATGTCCCAAGTTAATGTGACCAGGAGTTTTAAAAGGGAGCATAACAACATATCTGCCATCCTCATTCCTTATCGTGGGTTGGACAAAATTTCGTTCACAGGTGGAATCAGATTCTTTCACCAGCTTAACTGGCAAATCCTCCACCTCCCAATATCGTGTGAGAAGTGTCCCCAATTTCGCTTCATGACGAGTCGAAATCTGCGTGGAGAAGGAAGAGATGGACTTGGAAGTGGTCCGTGACACTGGACCTGTCAGAATCCATCCGAAAATGGTTTCTTGACCGAGTAAGGTGGAATTGGTGACGCGGAAGTGCTACGCCTGACGACGCGTTCGGACGGAACAGTCAAATGTTTTTTGTCTTCCCTATTTGGTCCCGTGGACATACTAGTCCTTCACCACAACTGTGAAGTTTGCTGTACCTTAACAAAAGGTTTCGAATAGCAAAGGCAGATAGACAACTTAGACGGAAATGCTTGGAGTAGAATATATTAATATCATACGAACAATAAATGATTTCTAGAATATTTAAATCAAATTGAATGTAATGGAATGGACGAATTAAAATTGATAATAAATTTAATTCGGAACAACGAAGACGTGAAACGATAAGAAACACAAATGGAATATAACGACGGATTATTTATTAAGAGGAAAATAATAAAACGTAGCGTTTATTTTATTCAGTGACAAATTCGAAATAATCGGAACACAAATATTGTATAATTTGAAATAAATGCAGACCATAAATGTTGCGTTATCGTGAACAGTGTAAGCAACTTATTGACACAAAAACGCCGCTTTGTTGAAATCGAAAATCATCGATTGGATATGTGTTGTTATTGTTTACAATTGGTGCCGCAGTAAGTGAACTGTAATAATTTAATTGTAAAATTAACCTTATTGTTTATTCCCAGGTAAAAGAGAAGCAGCGCTGCAGTGCAGGGCGTGTGCCAATATATTGGGCTATGCGGAACGAAATACACGTATAAATTGTAAGTAAATATGTATGTATGTCTTTGTTATGTATTTCAATGCGTTAGCCGGCACTTGAAAATATTTCATTTAATATCTCTGTTTTCTCTGTGTTGTGATCAGTGAAATTTAATACCTTTATTGTATTGTTTATTTATTAATGCGCTGTTTTATTTATTTGCAGGCACATATGGGCAACAGTAGTCGGCGCTTAATATTGGAGCTGCGCGCATATATTTTATGTTTACATGTGTTTATGTACATAAATAAGTGCAAATGTTTTATAATACAAATTGTTTATATGTGTAGTATGTATAATGGAAAATATGTTTATTAAATGCAAAACAATTTGCATATGTGTCTTGGACTTATTCTCTCCCTTTTTATACCCTGATCCCATTAAAAATGGGAAAAAGGGGTATTATGTTTTTGTGCAAAAGTATGTAACAGGCATAAGGAAGCATCTCCGACCCCATAAAGTATATATATTCATATTTGAAATATAAGTTCTCGTAGTGCCGGGTCAATACAAGTTTATCATTATCGTGTAGGGTATAAAAAGGTGTTCGGAAGATCGGAGCAATGGCGGATGTCGTACGTTGGTATGTGTGTATATACTTTATTGGAATGTTATTACTTATCTTTGATTCTTCTCCAAATAGCTAGCTAAGGTGAGGGATGTACGTGGTATCCGGCTCGGAGGACCAAATGTTGTGGTGGAGGCGAAGATTGTGTTGGAGTATCCAAAATATATGTTCCAAATAGTATCAAAATGTAAAGTCGATGTTTTCGTAGTTTTAAAATATAAGTGTATGTATTTTATTATGCGTTTTCTTTGTAATGGATGTACATGTGGTGTGGTTCAATTGTAAAACCAAAGTGAGAGACGGGTATTAGCAGCTTGCTCAATAGGTTACGAGAAACTCTTTACATAGCCGCGGAGTTGTAGCTGTGGGGGAAAGCTCAATATGCTGGCCATCCTTAACAGCATGCTTGCGGCTTAAGCAAGTTAGTGTTGCAAGCATATTATTTATGCCCCAATACCCTTCCCTTCGAAGAGAAGCATCGCAAGCTAAAATTGAAAACATCTAAATTTCAGTCACTGGCTGCCTCGTAGATCTATTGCCGGTCGCGCCCCGTCTCTACCCACAAACTCGAACGACAATTGAAAACTGGCAACGGAGAACATTGCTGTGATATGCCCACAGAAGCACACACATGCACGTACACAGTCATAGATCTTGGGATTGGGTGGATACATACGCGCATACATACAAAAGTCTCGGAGCTAACGCCTCGCAATAATCGCTTAAATACACTGTTCTGGAATCTTAATTTATCGATTACTTTTGAAAGGATTGAGATATCGAAAAAAAGTAACTTATACTGCGTTTCCACAGCATGCGTTTCTGCTTTTGCGTTAAAATCGAATAACGCAAGTCGGCAGCCCATATGAAATGTATGGGCTGTTAAGTTGCTGTTAATACTGCGTTCGATATTAACGCAGAGTTCGATTGCACGATTGTTGCAATTTATTCGATTGTTGTTTAATAACAGAGCAATAACAGAGCTGTAAACTGACTTTGCAGAATAAAACAGCTGTGAAAAGGCGCGGGAAATAAGCAAAACAGGTAATTTCATTTCAGATCATATGAATTTTAAATTATTTGTTGTTCCCGCAGCAAATAAAAAAAATGGTTTGGAGCGAAAAGGCAACGTTGCACCTGTTGGACTTGTGGCAAGAAAATTTAACGGCATTGAGAGGTGTGCGTTAAAACGTGCACATTTGAGATGGCTGAAAAGCTAAAAAAGCACGGAACGACAGCACAAGTCAAAAATAAAATTGAGAATTTGACCAAAAAGTACAAGTACGTTTATACAGTTGATAAGATTAAATTATATTAGGAATTATTATTTTGTGCATTATTATTGCAGAACAGAGCTGGACAAAGTTGGGCCGTCTGGAGGGGCTCCTTCAACATGGGAGCATTTCCAAAAAATTCACTCAATATTAAGCGTCTCCAAGGCAATTAATTTGAAGCGAGTAATGGTGTAGAGCACCAGTAATATACATTCATACATAATTTTATTAAATCTGTCTCCATGTAAATTTTGTATTTCAGACTTCTCAAAAGCTCAAAATGAAAAGGGAACAATCGAGCTGGGTGTTGATGACTTTGAAGTACCCTCAACTTCTAGGCCAAAACGACGACGCACAGAAATGGAGAAACTTGTTGACATCGAGCGCGAGAAGTTGGAATACATTCGAATGGCGACTGCGGAGATTACTTCGCATTCCTTCACTCTCTCATCAGTCAGACAATTCGGTGGCAAATAGTCCGGAGCCATCTGGACTATAACTTCTTTGCAGAAGTCGTTTAATATTTTGCACACCATTGTCTTTGAAATACCGAACAGGGCTCCAACAGTTCGGTATTCTGCTGATGATCCCAGCGTGTAAAGGGCTATAGCGATTCGTTTGTCCAATGGAATGGCAAGTCAATATGTGGTGTCCATTTTAGTTAGCCCAGGCAGGCGCTCCACCAAATGCTCAAAATGTTCCTTTTCCACACGGAAGCTTTCCTTGAACATCGCCTCTGAGTTCTCCGGCACGTCTGTCTCCCAAAAGGATCCGTGACGGAGCTTTTAATTAAATAATGGTAGTTAATTACAACTTTTGAATATACATTTTATTGCTTTTAACTTACCAAAACCCAAGCGCTTCGTGGATTACATGCGTCAAGTGCAGCACACATGTCAATGCACTGCAATAGTTTTTGACACATTTTTGCTTGCTGTTCATCTGCATAAGATTCGGCTATCAAAACGTTGTTTAAATTGTCCATGTTAACTATAAATTTAATATTTATTTTTGCAATTAAAATTCGTTCGACGCAGCTCAAAAGGGCGATCAGCTGTTTTTGAACGCGATAACTAACGCAGAATGCTATGGAAACACTTAACAGAGATTTTCGATAACAGGTGGAATCGATGACAAACGCATGCCTGTGGAAATTTAGTATTAAACTCAAATATAAATTCGCTAGCTTTAACGACTTTCACGTTATGCCCGAAATTTATCGATAACTTTTGAACGGGACGAGATATCGAAAAAAAAATGATATACTGGTCTTGTCCCGGCACTACGAGAACTTATATTTCAAATATGAAGTCTGGCTTTTGTAGTCTCTGAGAAACACGCGTTCATACAGACGGACAGACGGACATGGCTTTATCGACTCGGCTATTGATACTGATCAAGAATATGGGGTCGGAGATGCTTCCTTATGCCTGTTACATACCTTTGCACAAAACCGTTATACCCCTTTTCCCATTTTTAATGGGATCAGGGTATAAAAAGGCTAACACCGAAGGCTCAATTTGACAGCAACAAATTCAATATATATAGAACTATCTATTATTACTATTTCTGAAGATACATCGGCATCAACAGCAATAAGTATACTCCCACCACGACGAGGAGTGCGATCATATCTATAAATGGAAAATTTGTTAAAAAGAATTTCAGAATTTAGGATGTCGGGCCTTACCAACGACATCAAAAGTAAAGGATATGCTATTTAGGTAAAGATTACTAAGTTTACTACAAATACCTCTTACATTCTGACATCCAAGTGAGAGGGAGGACTTTAGTTTTTTGTGCTATCAGAGACCATAGGAGCTGGATTAGACCTAGCAACTACAGAGGTGAGTGCAACCGGAGTCCGATTTTTCTTTTCACAGTGTATTCTTTTATAATTAAGTGGTCAGGCCAAAATTCTTTACAACAAATTTTGCTGAAATGATTGGCAGGAACACTTATTTTAAATGACGAAATTTCCCGAAGATACGTAAATTTAAATTTTTTCACCGTAATTGTGGCTTTAGACTTCGCCTGAATAAAGGCCTTGACATCGTCAGATGTAGTATCAGGGGCAAGCCTAGAAACGAAAATTGGTTTTTTTGGTGGGACACCTACAAGGGTATTAACATCAACCGCAGCTGTAACTCCAGGAGGAGACTATCAGACTATCAATACCATTGTTTAACTATTAATATAACACAAATTGAACATATACACAACCAATTGTTAAAACAAATTAACGAATTTTAAAACATAATGCAAATCAAATACTTAATTGAAAAACTCGAAAGAGAAATGAATGGTATAAAAATAATTAAACGAAATAGAAGAGGACTCCTAAACATAGATTGAAAAGCCTACAAATATTTATTTGGAACTTTAGATCAAGATGACAGAGAAGAGTTAGAACTAAGAATTAACAATGTGGAAAACAACAGCATGCGAGTAAACGAATTAAATCATGTAATAGAAACCATTAATCAAGGAATTGAAATTATAAATAAATTATATCAGGAAAAAGAAAAAAGCAGAAAATGAGAAGTTCTTATATTCAACTTAGACCATTTTACAGAATACATAGAAGATATTGAAATGGGCATGCATGCAACTTACTAGATTAGGAATTTTTAATCCTCAATTATTGAAGCACGACCAGTTATTACAAGTAAATTCAGAGAAACTATTAAACACAAAGACTTCTACTTGGTCGAGATCAGATACTAAAAAAATTCTCATTACTTCTCACATTCCAAACGATATAATTAAAACAAATATTTTCGAAGTTTAACCATACCCTGACGATAAGGAAAACATTTTAACAGAAACAATAAATAATAAATATTACATACTAAATAAAATGGCATTCAATCAGAATACTAAGAAATTAATTAATAACGAATGTATAACAGCAATTTTAAACCAAGATATAACAGAATGTAAATACACAAAAACATTTAAAATCTTCCAATTAAACTACATTGAACCAAATATTGTAATAACTTGGAATTTACCAAAAACTATACTTAATCAAAATTGCATGGACAAAAAAATGACCGTAGAAGATAATAATATTATGAAAATATACAATTGTTCTTTGCAGTTAAATGAACTGTCCATTACAAACACTAGGTTATATTAAACTCAAAATATTTATGTTATGTTTATGTATTACAACAGATTCCAAATAATAAGTCTGACATCTTTTGTAATTACAATAATAAGTTTAATACTAAACTTAACGTATAAATTCAAAAGTCTACCACAAAAACTTATTAAGAACAAGTAAGAGTGCTCTAGTCGAGAGTGCCCGACTAGGAGATACCCTGAACCCAGTTCTTTCATTCAGTATTCTTTATCTGCATTCATACATATAAATACATACAAACACACGCTGCTACTGCGAACGTCATGCAATTGCTTTGCTTCTTCTTCCATTGGCCCAAACTATGTTACATTTAATCGTAAATAACTTCTTTGTTTATTGTCCGATCGTTATGAAATTTGTAGGACATAAAGATGGAATATGTAAGTATGCTGAATCCGAAGGTCATACGTACAAAAATACGTATTTTTCGATTTAAAGAGGATTGGAGAAAGTTATCAAAAAAAAAAAAGATTTTGTACTTTTGTATGCTATACGAAAATATATATTGTGAAAATGGTGCCTCTAGCTTTTATGGCTTTCAAGTTATACTCAAAAAACAATGGTCTGGAATCGAAATTTATAACTTTTGAACGGGTTGAGATATCGAAAAAAGAAGTTGAATTTGTATTGACCCGGCACTAGGAGAACCTATATTCCAAATATGAAGTCTCCGAGAACAGCGCGTTCATACAGACGGACAGACGGACACGGCTAGATCGACTCAACTATTGATAGCGATCAATAATATATATACTTTATGGGGTCGGAGATGCTTCCTTATGCCTGATACATACTTTTGCACAAAACCATTATACCCTTTTTCCCCATTTTTAATGGGATCAGGGTATCAATACAGAACACCAAAGGAAGAAGACATACCTACTGATAATTCAGAAACTGTAGACAACCCAATATTGTACCCCAACCTATCCGCCTGACGACAGGCTCTTTTCTTTTGTCGGAGGAGTAATATATCGACTACCCTCATATATTAGCCATCCAATACTTATAGCTAAGCCTAATACATATTAGCCGCCCCATAAAATATTGTAATTTAAGCCCTTAAGCATAAACCAATTCAGTCGTCAAAGCGATCATGCCACAATTTCAAGCACCACGGCGTCATGTTTCTAAATTTCAAACACCACGACGTCATGTTTCTAAACATCACGCCACGATCCAGAACAATCGATTCGTCTGTTGTCAACGGCACCCACGACACCCATCAACAGAAAATGAGTTCAACTTGACATCGCGACAATATAAGAGGTGCGTCCGCTTTTGTTCCTAGCTTGTTTAAAGATTGTAATATCCAATAAGTAATCAGTGAAAATAAAGCATATTAATATTCTTATTATTTTTTTAAAGTAACTTATCACTTATTTAACAATCACTTATTTAATTGTATGTATGTATGTGTGGAATTTGCAGAACTGCCGTGGAATATATGTATGTATGTTATGTTGGAGTTAACATATATATGCATGTGTGTATGGAATTTGCAGAACTGCCGTGAAATATATGTATGTATGTAATGTTGGAGTTAACATATATGGTTAGTATGTCTCTATCCATTGAGGGTCCTAGCGGGCGAAATCCTCTAGTACCCTAACTCTATCGGGTGGGGTGGGTATTTGCCATGCCTCAACAGTGCCTACATAAGATTAATTTATAGGATCCCTTCTGCATCTAAATTTGGAGATACACTCCGCGAAAATCATATTCTATCAACAGTAAAACAATTCCATAGGTCTTGAAGTACAGGCCATAATTTGTAAGGCTTCTATCAAGCTACAGGTCTTTAGAAAGGAGCGAGGTCTACGATGTCATTCGACACTCGTCTTTCTACCCTAAACCAACCACGATCTTCAGTGCGACAATTTCTGGAAGATCCCTAAACACAAATTTATCCAACCTAATTATATTATCATGTCTTCCAGGAACTTAAACACTTTAGCAATTCATAACAATTTACAACTTTTATTATTTGTTAATAATCATGAACAAACTTTGTGCACATCATGATTGATGCAGGCGTAGAATTTCGGTACTATCAGGATTCTTATCCCTTTGAAGAATTATCGATATAAACTTAACTTAATATACCGGAGCACTATGAAGGTGGCTGCTAGAAATCTAGAGAATTTAACTTAACTATTTTTCTTCAATTATTTCATTTAATTATTCTTCTTCAATTATTTCATTTAATTATTCTTATAACTTATTAACGGTGCTTCCCCCAAGGCAACTAATTCAATTATTTAAAGATCGAAGAATAAGTCTACAATCATACGTTACTGTGCACGGGGCGTAGTGAATTATTAAACCGAAACGGATAAAGGTGTACGCAAACATCTTGCGGACCCTGTAAATCGATCAGCTGCACAGTTTTTTAAATGAATATTTGTTGTTGTTTTAGGTTACGTTGCGGTCATTAGATATAGTGCATATATAATATAATTGCAGTTATTTTTACTTTTAGTTCGTTTAAACGAAATGTAAATGTATAAGCGTTCACCGAATTGACAAGGCAAGCTTTGATTCGTTACGACCAACAAATGCAGCTATATCTCTACATAGCTGTAGGTATGGAGATGCATAATTAGGTCTCTGCCAATTTGGCTTTGCTTGCAGCGAGACAATAAAAGAAATATATAAAAACATATGTTATCACTTTCGTATAAATATTCAGCGTTGGAATGCTTTCCATCTTTGTTGTTGTTGTAGGCGATTTTATTGATTTATGTATGTTATTACGTTTGATGTATATATGTATGTTATTATATGTTGTCTTTGGTCGCTTCGCTGTTTAAGCTAGTTTATAGAGCATTTTTACCGAATATAACATCACTTGGGCCTTTTTACAGACCATTCTAGAGAGCTTTTTCGTCCAAAACAACAACACTCAATCACTCATGCTCATGCTAAGGCCGAACAGATTTGCATTTCTTTTCTACTCCGTTTATTAACTCTTTCGTTAATTACACTTTCAGGTCCTCGTACGATAAGTAAATGCCGTGGATTAACACAAACAAAAAACAAGTAAGAGTGCTCTAGTCGAGAGTGCCCGACTAGGAGATACCCTGATCCAAGTTCTGACATTCATTCAAGTTATTTATCTGCATTCATACATAGAAACACACACACACATATACAAACAGAAGCTGCTTGCTACGCGCGTCATCAATTGCATTAGCTTCTTCTTCCTTTGGCCACAAACTATGGTACATTGAATCGTTAATAACTTCTTTGTTTTTTGTCTGATCGTTATTAAATGTAGGACACAAAGATGTAGGACACAAAGATGGCATAAAAATGTGCAACTATGTAAAATCCGAAGGTCATACCTCTAAAATTACGTATTTTTCGATTTCTGTGAGATCGGGGAGGGGTATCCAAAAAGTGAAATGAATTTAACCTCTGTATGCTATAGGAAAATATATGTACCAAATTTGGTGACTCTACTTTTTATAACTTTTAAGCTATACCTTAAAAACACTGTTCTGGAATCTTAATTTATCGATAATTTTTGAAAGGATTGAGATATCGAAAAAAAATTGATGAGTTTGTGTCGAGCCGGCAGTACAGTAACTTAAACTTAAAAATAAATTCGCTAGCATTAATGACTTTCAAGTTATGCCCGAAAAATTAATTATGGGCGCACTTGCATCTCACAACTACCTTTCCTAGGGGCGCACGGCTATAATATCATCCGTTCAAGTATTGAGGCGCTATCCGACGTGGAAGAGGCACACTTCGGGGGATCGATCAGCAAAAAGAGGCTGGATGGAGCCACATGTAGGCTTTTATAGGGCAGGAAATTCCAATAAGAACGTATAATTGAAGTTGGATGCGATTCTTTTTGGAATATGAGAGACTTTGCTTTCTGCTGAGAGGCTTGGTTGCTCTGCAACATTTTACGGTACATTACTAAAGCTACTTGCTATGCACGTCACAGCAGAGTAAAATTTTGTTGTTTTTTTTCTTTTATCGCATGCAACAACTTTTGATGCAAAGGGTATGCGATAAAAACGACCAACATTGTGTAACCAAAACTAATCAACGGCGACCATTACACCACCCGATATCACATCGTTAGACGGAATATTAGCGGGAATTGGCTTCGAAGATCTTTGGCGTGGTAGTTTCCAACTTCTTTTCCTTGCAAGTTTACCAGCTGATAGCAATTGCCCAGTTTTTTCTGAATCCGACATTTAACAAACTGCGGTCCAAGTTTAGCGTTAAAGTTCTGTGTAAACTTACTTAATGAAAAATTACGGCGGAAAGTTTCTTGGCCCTCTTGGAAGGAAACGGGCTTTGACCGCAAGTTATATTGCTCGACATTTCGATCGTTCGCTTTCCGAATATTAGCTTGAATAGCCTTTCGCAGTAATGAAAAATTATCCGCTCTTGAAATGGGAGTAATCGGCTCTTCCAGCAACGATAACTCTTTTAACAATTTGTAATCCGAACCATGCGTAATCATATCTAAGCCAAGGCTCGATATGGGGAGCATCCTATTGATTGATGCAGCGCAGATCGCAACGAACAGGAAATGCTCGTAAGATGCAGGTCCCACTCAGTCTGATCGTGTTTTAGATACGTGCGAACTGCGGCTAACAAAGAACGGTTAACGCGCTCGTCAGCGTTACTTTGAGGAGAATAAAGAACAGTATACACATGGTTTATGCCCAATTCAGTGAGGAAGGCATTCAAGTCATTGGCTTTAAATTGAGAGCCGTTATCACTCACAATAGATTCGGGGACACCGAAACAGTGAAAAATTGATTTTTATAAAAATTCTTGCACGGCACTCGCAATGAACTTCTTCAGCGGATGTAGCCAGTGGTATTTACTGTAGTGATCAAGCACTATCAGTAATCCAACATGGCCATTCTTACTACGAGGATATGGACCAAGTATGTCAATATAAAGTCTCTGAAAAGGCCGACATGTGGGACGGTGGGAACCCATCGGCGGACACATCCAGTAGTTGGGAGCCTATGTACTCACGAACATCTTTTGCCAAGCCTGGCCAGAAAAGATGGCAGCGTATCTTCTCAATGGCTTTCTGCATGCCGGCATAAGAGGACGTAAGGTTATCATGGGATTGCTTAAGAACATCACCTCGTAGCTGCTCGGGAACCCATAATTTACAAGAGAGCTTGTCTTGCATATCACCAACAACTGCATGTTCGGTACGGATATACACAAATTTGTCAACAATTTTTATGTCAGGAAATTTTGAAGAGATTTTATCAAACTTTTCTTTAAAGGCCTGTTAACTTTCGGCGAGGAATGCATCAGTTTCCAGATTGATCACATGGTTCATGTCCAATTCTAAGACTTTGTGTTCACATAACCGTGATAACGCATCAGGCACAATATGTTCTTTTCCTTTGCGATGCGAGATGGAGAATTAAAACTGCTGTAACCGGAATATCCAGCAAGCAAGTCGACCAGAAACATTTTGCTGCCTCATCAGCCAAAGCAAACTTGAATGGTCATTAACTACCTCAAACTCTTGGAGTTCTAGATAGCATCTGATTTTTTCAATCGCTAAGATTACTGCCAAGCACTCATGTTCGGTAATAGTTGCGCTGAGCTCGATTTAATTTTTTGGACATGAAGGCTATTGGGTTCTCTTCATTTTCGTCTGATAATTGTACAAGCACCGCATCGATTCCGCAATCGCTGGCGTCACAGTGCAAGAACAACTTTTTACCGACATCCGGATTCGTTAATACCGGGGCGGATGTTAATAATTGTTTCAAA